>JAWHQI010000459.1:1315000-1351507 GCA_033032865.1 Dactylorhiza incarnata
CTAAAAACTCTTTTACAATATGTGAGAATGAAAATAAGAAAGAGAAGGAAAAGAAGTATTTAAAAGAAGAATGAATCTTCTTCCTAGGAAGAAGATTGGAAGCACAAGAAGTAGTGAATTAAATCTTTCTTCTATAGAGAGAAGAAGATTTGTAGCTTTTCTCTCTTATATGAGGGCTATCAGAATTTGCAGCAGAGTGGCTTCAGAAGAAGAAGGAGAAGATGAAGTGCTTGAATATTGCTGCAGAATAATCTCTCAATTTTCTCTCTATTCTCTTGGGAGCTCTTCCTCTTTTTCAAATGTAAAATGGTGAATCACTTATGCTACTTTTTCTGCCGACCTCCTCTTTATTTATAGCTCTGTTAATTCAAAATAATACTATAGGAGGATAATCAATTATCAGTCAGAGAAATAGAAAGATGAAAATGTTTCCATAATATTTATTTCTGTAGAAGGAAAGAACTAATTCTGATTTCAAATAATGTCCAAATAAGTTTAATCAAATTAGCCAGGAATCAGATATAAGGAAAGAATGATTCAGAACGGCTATAAAATATTGACATTTATTCCATACAAATCAGATCTACTGAAAGAAGGAAAGAGATCTGGCGCATATATAAATCTGTCACATAAATCGACGTGCGTCGATTACCATTCGATGTAAGCGTCGAATTCATCCTGGCTGGACGTCGAGAGGAAAATAAGGAAGGTGCATCGACTAAGGTGCGTTGACTTCTCCATATGCGTCGACTAGAAATCAGAGTAGCGTCGACAACACATACGTCGAAATCTTCCTAAAGTTACTTCGACTCAACCTGAAGGAAACGTCGACTACATTTTGACGTTGCGTCGAATACAATTCGACGCATATTTACTTAACCTTGGTTTTCTTTCTTAGAATACATATTCAACTTATTTCTAGGGGTTAAGAGAAATTATTTCCCCAACAATCTCCCCCTATTTGTCTTAACCCTACTTAGAGAGAAATTGTATTAGCATAAAATCAATCCAGCACAGCATTTGTATAGAAAAGAAATATATCAAATAATCAAAAAGTGAAATTTAGAAGAAGAGATCAAATGTTCCAGAATCATATAAATAGATGTCATGTTCACTCCAATTAGTACTCAAAAATATATCAGCATTGTTTTCAAATATTACTCAGGAGGGATCTTTCTCTTTCTCTTGAATACTACTGTTTTAGGAGAGGAGAGTTTCTCTTTCTCATTTGTAGGAAGTTCTCCTAGCTCCCCTGGGTCTCAGCCATTTGCTCCCCCTGAGTCTCAGCTTCATTTATAATAGTATCCTTAGCTCCTTCTTCAGCTAACACAGCTTCCAGCTCCCCCTGTAGTTCAGTTTCTTTATCTTTCTCACCATCTTCCTTTGCAGCCTCAGTTTCTGCTCTGCTTCCCTCCCCTTGTAGTAGTGCCATTTGATTTGCAGCATCTCTTGCTATGTTGAGTACCTCTATTGTTTGTTCATCATTATGTAGCTCAGGTACTGTCTCATTCCCAAGGAATTTGTCAGATTTTGGAGGAGGGGACTTGTGAGAGAGAGATTTAGGATTGGAGAGCTGCTCTTCATCTAGATTCTCCCCCTTCTTGACCTTCTTGGCCAGGGAGGTTAATAAAGACCTTATCACTCTAGAGGAAGAGAGAGAGGTCTTTAGGCCTTGCACAAAGGCACTGACCCCATCTATTTGGGTGTGCATGTGAAGGATGGAGGAATGAATTTGAGAGCAATGCTCATCCAGCATCACTTGGAATTTTTCAGCTGCTGATTTGATGCACTGAGTGAGGAGAGCCTCAGTGGATGCAGATGATTCATGGTGTGAAAGGTGAGGAGGTGATGATGGAGGAAGAGGTGATGGAGGAGGAGAGAAGTGAGTTGATACATGAGGTATGGGTGATAATGGAGGTAAAGAAGATGGGAAAATAGGAGGAGGGAGAGAAGGAGAAACTGCTGTCTGAACAGGTGTTTGAGAAGAAGTAGGTAAAGTAGGAGTTGTGAGGGTGGTAGAGGCTATTTGAGTGGATGATGGTGGTAGAGAAGAATTGCCTCCTTGAGGAGAAGGAGGAGGAGAAGGGTGAGCAGGAGAGTTAGGAGGAGTGGGAGTCCTTTCAGGAATGGAGCCAGGCTTGGGGATTTGCCTGGTTCATTTGGAGAAGAGGGCAATGGACATCCTCTTTCTAGGAGGGATAGGAATTTCTTTTGACCTACTGAGGTCAGGGAAGGAGTGGAAGAGTACTTGACTCATAATCCTCATGTAGGCATTCTCTTTGTGAGAATATCTAGAGCCTATTATCTTGAGTAGCCATGAGGCCAGTCTACTTTCTTCTTCAGCACAAGGACCCCCATGATGTTCAGTTGGTGTTTGGGTACTGCATCATGTGCTGAGATTTTGCATAGTAGAACTTTCACTACTATATCTGCCAGCAATCTGTACTCATCAGAAAAATCTATCTTTTTCAGATGGATTGGCCTATCTTTTGAGAATTTCATGGTGGTGAGTAAATGCTTGATTTCATCAGGTGTGAGTTCAATGGATTCATCACCTAATATGGGAGTAATTAAGACATGTTTAGTCATTCTTTTTAGAAGCTCATTTTCTTTCCTTATTTCATTTAAACAAAGATGATATTAGGATATACCTGATGGAAGATCAAAGGTGGTCCTTATGTGTTCTGCAGATATTGATACAGGTGTCTCATAGATTGTGCCTGAAATTTCCCCTTGTTCAGTTATCTGAACATGAGCTATGAGCTCTGTTAGTTCTGTCTCCAGAAGCTTGCATCTTGTTGAAATGAGCTTATCCATACCAGCTTCAGTGAACAGAGCTATTATGCTCTTAAAGTTGTCGGCGTCGACTTGGAAGGATTCCAGGTCAATGTTGAAGCCAGAGTTAGTTTTGGGAGCCATTTTTAGGTTGGAGAGAGAGAGGAAGAGGTGGCTGGACTGAGGAGCAAGATGGATGAAAGATGCAGAGGTCGTGAAGGTTTCTAACTGAAGAATCTATTTAAGTCAGGTGAAGCGTCGAAACAGGACTCAACTCAAGGCTTATTCGGTACTTCAGTTGATGTGACCGAAAATAATTTAGTCTTGCCGCTCGTTTTTATGAAGTCGACGTTACGTCGAGTGGAATTCGACGTGAGCGTCGATTTAGTCTGTTCTGGGATGCAAGGGTTTCTTATCGACGTATGCGTCGATAGTAGTCGACGCATGCGTCGATTGTACTTATTGATCTGAGTTATCGACGGTGCGTCGATTGGAAGTCGACGTGACTTTTAATTTTCCTGAAAAGTTCTAGGTGTTTATTTCTTCTTATCTCTTCCTAATCCTAAAGGATTCTAAGTTAGCCTAGGACTGGGTTTTAAGACCAATTTGATTGATTATACCAACATTTCTTGGCAAGGTGGCCATTTTTGTTGCATATGTAACACTTGAGTATCTTACTTTTGTGAGAGTTTGAGTTTAAAGGGAAATAGAAGTGTTGACTAGGATACCAGTGTTGATTAGGATAGAAGGTTTCATTAGGATGGGAAGTTTGGTTACCAAGTTTTGGGTAAAATTTTTGATTAGAATGTTGATTAGGATAGAAATCATCATCAGGATGAATGGGTCCTGAATGGGGGTTAAGATGGAAGAATTTTGGAATATAGGTATTCATGTTGCTCTGAGTTTTTATGCGTCGATTTATATTCGGTGCATTCCTCAGATTGCGTTGATCTGGTATCGACGCATGGAGGAAGTTGCGTCGATTTAATGTCGACGTATCTTTATTCAAGCGTCGAGTGGAGGTCGAGACATCTGAGAGGTTACGTCGAGTAGAAGTCGACGCACAATCATTCATGCATCGATATGAAGTCGACGCAACTGTGTCTTCATAAATTTTCATTTTACCTTTTTCTGTTTTTACTCCTTTGTATGTTGTTTCTTTTGGTTTAGTTGTCTCTTCAGATGAAGTTTGTGAGTCATCAGCTGAATAATATGATGTTTCATCAAATTCCTTTATTTCCTTGAAGAGGTGTTCTTTCCTATGTTGTGATTCTTTTTCTTGGTTTGCTGATTTGATGGGTTTAGTGAATTTTACAGGGCTCATCCAAGCAGGCTTGTTGGATGGAATTAGGCTGATTAATGGATCAGCCCCTAGCCCAAGATTTTTGTGTCTTAATGTTTATTTTTCAGTGATTTCCTTAAGAGTTTGGCTTCTCATGTTTATTGATTCTTCAAAGGCCTTTGCCTGGGAAACCTTATCCTTAAGGAACCGATTTTCTATTTTAGCCTTTTCTACCTCCTTTTCTATGATGTTAGCCCTTAATTCATAATCTTTAGAGCATTTAACTTCTCTGTTTCTCTGGCTTTTAGCTACATTGATTTGTTCTTTTAGATCTTTAATTTCTTGTGTTGCTTTTAGTTAATCTAGATACATTCCCATAAACTCATTTCTAAAGTTATCACTTTGAAAATCTATTTTATCAAACATGCTTACCTCATCCTTATCCTCAGATTCCTTTATGAGAATAAGGCTATCTTCTTTTTCATCTTCAGAAGATATGCTTTCTTCTGATCCTGTCTCACTCCAAGATTTAGCACCGTCATCATTCTTGGGGCCTTCAAAGGCCATCAAGCATAGGTCTTCTTGCCTAGATTCTTCATTGTCACTCTTAGAGGATGAACTGTCCTCAGAGTCTGTTTCACTCCAGGCTTCTGCAATAAAGCCTCTTTCTTTCTTCTTCCCCTTTTTCTTGAGATCTTTCTTTTTCAGATGTTTCTTTGTTTCAGCATTCTCTGGACATTCTAGGGCAATATGTCCAGGTTTCCTGCAAGAATAGCAAATAATTTCTTTAGTGGGGGTTTTGTCATACCTTGGTTTTGACTCCCTCCTTTTTGATCCATCTGTCTTGACCCATTTCTTAAATCTTCTGGCCAAGAAACTGAATAGTTCTTCTTCAGTGACAGGAGTTCCTTCTTCTGTTGCCTTTAGAGCAATGTTCCTGCCTTTTGAGGAAATTGGAGTGTTTTCTCTTCTTTCCTTCTCTTCTCTAGTTTTCAGTAATTGCTCATAGGATCTGAGTTTTCCTAAGAGAGCATCTGTTGAAATTTCCCTTTGACCTCTTGTGTCTCTTATTGCCCATATCCTTGAGTCCCATGAGCTTGGGAGACTCATCAGCAATTTGTCATTGATCTCTCTGAGAGAGATTTCTCTATCCAAGTCTCTTAGTTGACTGATGATCAGACTGAATCTGTCATACATTTCAGATATGCTTTCTTCATCCTTCTTTTGGAAGTTCTCATATTGAGAGATCAATATGGCCTTCTTATCTTTCTTTTCATCAGCACTTCCTTCCACCATCTTTGTGAGAGCATCCCAAATTTCTTTGGATGATTCACAGTCAACAACCCTTTGAAAGATGTCATCTGAGAGAGTTGAGACAAGTATGTTCATGGCCTTTAGATCATGTGTTCTTGCCTTCTTCTCATCTTCTGTCCATTCAGATCTTGGAACAAGTGTTTGTGTGACATTGCCACTTGCATCCTTTCTATAAGGCTTTGGGAGACCTGTCACAGTAATATTGAACAAGTCAGGATCAATGGAATTCATATAAATTCTGATTCTTGTTTTCCAAACTGCAAACTTTTCAAGATTGCACATTGGTGGTCTGGTGGAAGCATAATCCTTGATTTGTGCCATGCGAAAATTGATTGTTAGAAAAGTATATATATATATATATATATATATAAACAAGAGGTAGGACCTTTTTGATCAAGGAGTTAACCCTTTTTAGATCAACCTCCCTCTGATACCAATTGAAAGTGCACAGTTTACCTCACTAGAATTCTCTAGAGGGGGGGGGGGGGGGGGTGAATAAAGATTAAAAATAATTTTGTGCAAAGTTAATATATATGTGTATGATCATAGATTATAGCTTCCCACACACCAACAAGAATTAAACAAGTAAAGAAAGTAAATGCAAGTAAAGAAATCACAGCACAACACAAGAAAATATAGTGGTTCCCCAAACTTTGGGTAGTCCACTCTTCTACCCCCTTGGTAGGAATTCACTATCTTGCACTGAGTCTTTTGATAAGGAGACTCTTAGAACCACCCTGTGTCTTTTGATAAGGAGACTCTTAGAACCAACTGAGTCTTTTGATAAGGAGATCATAGAACCAGTACAACTGAATTTTTTGAAGAGTGATTCTAAAAACTCTTTTACAATATGTGAGAATGAAAATAAGAAAGAGAAGGAAAAGAAGTATTTAAAACAAGAATGAATCTTCTTCCTAGCAAGAAGATTGGAAGCACAAGAAGTAGTGAATTAAATCTTTCTTCTATAGAGAGAAGAAGATTTGTAGCTTTTCTCTCTTATGTGAGAGCTATCAGAATTTGCAGCATAGTGGCTTCAGAAGAAGAAGGAGAAGATGAAGTGCTTGAATATTGCTGCAGAACAATCTCTCAATTTTCTCTCTATTCTCTTGGGAGCTCTTCCTCTTTTTCAAATGTAAAATGGTGAATCACTTGTGCTACTTTTTTCTGCCGACCTCCTTTTTATTTATAGCTCTGTTAATTCAAAATAATACTATAGGAGGATAATCAATTATCAGTCAGAGAAATAGAAAGATGAAAATGTTTCCATAATATTTATTTCTGTAGAAGGAAAGAACTAATTCTGATTTCAAATAATGTCCAAATAAGTTTAATCAAATTAGCCAGGAATCAGATATAAGGAAAGAATGATTCAGAACGGCTATAAAATATTGACATTTATTCCATACAAATCAGATCTACTGAAAGAAGGAAAGAGATCTGGCGCATATATAAATCTCACATAAATCGACGTGCGTCGATTACCATTCGACGTAAGCGTCGAATTCATCCTGGCTGGACGTCGAGAGGAAAATAAGGAAGGTGCGTCGACTAATCCATATGCGTCGACTAGAAATCAGAGTAGCGTCGACAACACATACGTCGAAATCTTCCTAAAGTTACTTCGACTCAACCTGAAGGAAACGTCGACTACATTTCGACGTTGCGTCGAATACAATTCGACGCATAATTACTTAACCTTGGTTTTCTTTCTTAGAATACATATTCAACTTATTTCTAGGGGTTACGAGAAATCATTTCCCCAACACATATATATATACTTAATATATATGTATATATACATATATAAATATAAATATATATATATATATATATGTATATATATACTTAATATATATATACATATATATACGTATATATATATAAATATATATATATATATGTATATATATAAATATATATATATATATATATGTATATATATATGTATATATATACATATGTATATATGTATATAGATATCTGTATATATATATGTATATATGTATATATATGTATATATATATAAAGTATATATATACCTATATACATACATATATATATATTTATACAAATATATATATACTTATATATATATACTTATACTATATATATATAAATATATAGGTACATATACATATATATGTATATATATATGTATAAATATATATAAGTATATATATAAGTATATATATTAAGTATATATAAGTATATATATATATATAAAAGTATATATATATGTGTATATATGTGTATATATATAAGTATATATATATACTTATATATATGTATGTATATATATATACTTAATATATATACATATATATATATATATATAAGTATATATATGTATATATATATGTATATATATATACTTATATAAATATATATATATATATATGTATATATAAACTTATATATATGTATATATATAATTAATATATATATATACCTATATATATACGTATATATATGTATATATATATAAATGTATATATATATATGTATATATATATATGTATATAGGTATATATATGTATATATATGTATATATATCTGCATATATGTATATATATGTATATATATATTAGTATATATATTAAGTATATATAAGTATATATATATATATATAAGTATATATATAAGTATATTATAAGCATATATATATATATTTATACATATATATACATATATATATGCATATATATATATATACATATACATATAAGTATATATATATATACATATATATTAAGTATATATATATTTATATATATTAAGTATATATATATGTATATATATAAATAAATGTATATATAAATATTTATATATATATATATGTGTACATATATATATAAACTTAATATATATATACGTATATATATATATATAAATTTTTATAAATATATGTATATATGTATATATGTATATATATATGTGTATATATATACTTAATATATATATACATATATATATATTTATATATACTTAATATATATATATATTTATATATATATATATATATATATATTTATACATATATATACATATATATGTATATGTACCTATATACTTATATCTATATAGTATAAGTATATATAAGTATATATATACTTATATATATATATATGTATATATATAAATATATCTGAAATATCTAGTTGCCTACCTAAATCACCTAGAGGGGGGTGAATAGGTGATAATTGCGTCTTTTGCGGAAATAAAATCTTGATGATAAAGAACACAGATAAAGCAAAACACAATCACAGATGAAGCAAGAAATTTATAGTGGTTCCCCGTTCTTGGGTACTCCACTTGCCGGCCTCGCCAATCTAGCACCACTGCTATAATTGACTACTTCACTAAATCTCGGATCAAGAACGACCCTACAGTCTCGGAGTCAAACTCCTACAAACTCAGAGAGAACCTCTCTTACAACTCGGAGAAAACTTCTCCTACAACTCGGAGAACAACCTCTCCTACAACTCGGAGATAACAACTCCTACAATAGATTGAAAAGGGTTTGAACAATACTAAACCAGATCTGAATAACAGAAGCGTTTTCTTCCTTCTTCTTGAATGGCTTTTGAGAACGATGAGGAAGAACAACGATCCTTCGAATCTGTCTTTGGCAATCCGAAACGAACCAATAGAGATTGCAGAACCTGAGTATGGATCAATCGAACCCTTCTTGAAAGAAATCGACAACTCCAATGAGAAGAACGATCTCCAATCGTAGGCGACGGCGAGCGACGCTTTTCACGTCCTTTTTGATCGGGAGAGAGATTAGGAAAGGAATAATTATTTTTCAAATCTTAAGAGAGAGGGCCTTTTATAGGAGAAGGTCTAAATAGAATATTTAAGCCTTAAGCTAGAAAAGGAGACACGTCAAACAGACGGAAAACAGAAGTCGGCAAAAATAGATTGAAGGAACGAGAAACAGATTTCTCGAGAGAAAGAAGACTTCTCGAGAAATCACGGCTGGATCTCGGAAAAATGGCTTTCAGAGCTTCTCGAGAAAGAAAAGAGGATTTCTCGAGAACATGGATCTTCTCGAGAAATAAGATAAAATAAACTTTTCGGAAGAAACAAGAACTTCTCGAGAAATCGAATCAACTTCTCGAGAGGAAAGATTTTCTCGGAAAATATCAGCAAAGAAGGCTTCTCGAGAAAATCAAAGGATTTTCCGAGAGCACTACAGACTTCTCGAGAAATAAAGATAGCTTCTCGAGAAATTTGGATTTCCTTCGAAGACTTAAGCTGAAAAGAACTTCTCGAGAAAATCAAAGGGGTTTTTCGAGAGCTCTTCATATTTCTCGAGAAAAACACTTAGTTTCTCGAGAAATACACTTAGAAGAAATTCTTTAAACTTTTCTCTGAGAATAGCTACACCTCCAAGACCTTAGCTTCCTTTGTCTTGATCATGAAGTGCATCCCAATAGAGAGATCACATATGAGTCAACACCATATCTCATACAATGAGGAATTACATTGTAAGAGACTGTGCTCATTGACCCACTGTGACCTGACATTGGTTTACACTTAGCAATGTGAACCTGCAAGACAAAACTAGAGAAACATATCAAATACATAAGCAATTCAATCTTGGTTCATAGTTGACTTTCTACAAATCAAGGTTATTGTGGATACAATACCCAACAATCTCCCCCTATTTGTAGAAGTCAGAACCCTACCTACCAAGGTGAATTGCAACAAAATAATACACAACATGATATACAAGGAATTAAATAGAGACAGATAGGAAAGAACATCAAAAACTAAATCTATAAAAGAAAGATAATTATCACATCTAAATCAAAACTATATATAGATTTCAGATTGTCTTATGATTTAATGTTCACATAAGCATATGACAATAGAATTTGATGATCTTCAACCTCTGGCATTGTCTCTTCTTTTCTGTTCCTATCTTTTGAAGTATGCAAAAGGTTTAGGATGGTACTTTGGAGGAGCTGGAGGAGCTGTAGGATCATTGTACTTATATGTCCTGTAATGTAATCTCCTTTTGGTCTTGCTGGTTTGATAAAGTTTCCATTCAGAATTGCTGAAATAGTCTTGAACTTGCATTCCACCTTCTTCAACTAATCTGAGTGAATCAAGAATAATAGCCTTTGAAATAGGACTCCAAATCTCTGGATAATTCACAGGATCAGTAGCAGCAGCTTTGCCAGAGCCTGCTGAACTAGATTCAGGAACTGATCTCTTAGCAGAAGGTCCTTCACCATATTTTCTTTTTCTTGAACCTTGCTTAGAAGAAGCAACTTCTACATCAGAAGACACATCTTGTCTTGGAGAGAACTGAGGAGCCTCATGCTGAGGAGGGGGAACAGCAGGGTCAATGCCCAAATCTGGAAAGATCTCACTGTGAAGCCAAGTGGTAGATCTTTGAGTGAAATCTTTGACATCAGCTACCTGCTTCTGGACTCCCTGAGACAGTTGATCAAACTTCTCACTCATATGATTATGAAATGCAAACAAATTCTCATCAATAGAACCTATCAACTTGTCCTCCCCCTTTCTGACTTCTACAGGAAGAGTTTGGAGAACAGATTCTTTAAACAACCCTACTTCATCAACAATTTTGAAGCAGTGTTCATCAGCCTTGATATACATAGATTCTTGAGTCTTTCTGACCTCAATAATCTGCTCTAACACTTTACCAACACCCTCAATGGTGTGATCAATAGCTTTGCCACCCTGAATGACAATCCTCTTGAGTTCTTCTGAACTATCTTGGAAGGCTTTCAGCTTTCTATCCATAGCTTTCTCTATATCTGTTATCCTGCCATGCACTTCCTTGAAAGATAAATCTATCTTGGCACTCTGCCTTTGGAGTAACATTTCAATTTGACCAATCAAGCTAGATTCAGAAAAGAGAGGACTAGGAAAAGGGGCTGGCTGGACTGGTTCAGGAATATCTTCAAGAACAACTGTACTTTTCTCTGGAAGAAAAGACAGATTCACAGTCTCATCTACTTGAACTACAGGCTGTTCCTGTACTTCTGCATTCATTTCCATATAGGACTCTTGCTCCCCCTCAGTATTTGCTGGGGGAGAAGGAATATTGTGAATAGAAACATCATCATCATCATGATGGAATTCAAAATCTGCACCTGAACCTGCATGGTGATCACTGGAGTTCTGCTCATCATCAACTACAGTGTTCTGAATGTCAAGAAGAACATCTGCTATGTTAGCATCAACAGTGTCTTGTGCAACAACATGAGGAGGAGGAGGAGAAGAAGCCACATTATTTAAGATAGGGGATAATACCACATCAGGAGGAGGAATCTCTGATCCTGGAGGAACCTGATCTGATGGAATATTATCTGATGAAAGAGGAGGAACTAAATCTGCTGCTGGAGGGACATGCTGCTGACCTGGAGATGGAAGATGACTTGGAGATGGAGGAGCTAGATGCTGTGCTGAAGAATCTGGAGGAGGAGCTGAATGCACATCCTGCTGACCAGAAGGCTCCCCCTGGGAATGACCACCTTCTGAAGGCTTGGTTATCCTGACGTTCCACCATTTTAGAGTGAACACATCCAACTTCTTTAAATGATGAATGATAGTCCCTTTGGACATATCAAAGACTTGAGAGTCAAAATGATTCAAATAAAGAGAAATAATCCTTGCATGGTTTGGACTAGAGATGCTCTCCTTGATCTGTGTAAACACAACATCTGCCCAACTACACCTCTTTCCACAGATGACTGAAGTGACGAAGCTGAATACATCCACTGACACATAACCCAGACTTCCAGTATTTCCCAGTATTACCTTGGAAATAATGTCCACTAGAAGTTTTCCAACATCATTCATTTGCTGTCTCCGTGGTGTCTTAGCTGTTTTTAAACCTACAAAAGTCACTGCTTTGACCCAATCATCATCATCAAGGATGTCCTCTTGTGCTACTAGGGGCAACTTCAGAAATTTGGAAATTGACTTAGGAGTCATTTTAATTTTTTGAGAACCAATAGAGGATTTCAATTTCCGACCACTCTTATTTACTGTAGCATTGGAGAAGAACTCCTCTACCTCTGTAAAAAGGATTTTGCAAGGGGTCTCGGCCAGAAAAGACAGACCAGCGCCTTCGAGCATGCAGAACACGTTCTTGAAATCATCTGAAATTGAAACAAGCCCTTCTCGCACTAGCTCGCTTCCCACACCGACCTTGGACTTGGAATGCGGCCCCATGATCGATTGGATATGAAGAAACGAAAGCGAGAGAGAAAGAAATCGTGAGACAGTCGACTGGATTTTGCGTGAGAGGAAGATGAAGCGTCGGCTTTTCCGAGAAGAAGAAGAAGAAACTCGCGTGAAAATTAATTTGTTTCGATTGTCTATTTATAGTTTGGTTTGATGTGACAATTATTTGAGATTTATTTATAGATAAAGAAAATAAAAAACGCGCATACCTGACCTTTCGTATCTCGGAAAAATAAAGACTAGAATTCTGAAAATTGAACGCAATTTCTCGAGAGATATACTGATTTCGCGAGAACTATTCTAATTTCGCGAGAAGTGTCTTGATTTCTCGAGAGATCCCAGAATTCTGATTTTCTGACTTTGAAAAAGCATTTCTCGAGGGATAACCCATTTCTCGAGAAGTGCAGGTACATTTTGCGAGAAGTCTTTCATTTCTCGAAAAAGTCTATGTCATTTCTCGAGAAATCCTGTTAAGACTTAGAAATTTTCTACCTCTTTCTTTCTGAAGGACAGATTCCTGCTTTCCATAGATATATAACTTTTTAGAAACTTCATTTTTCTTCTTGCTTTAAGCATTACTCCAAGTTGAGCATTCCAAGTTCCGTCTTGAAGAAAGAGAACTTAGTCTCATCCAGCGGCTTCGTGAATATATCTGCAACTTGCTTATCCGTGGGGACATAACTCAGATTGATGTCACCTTTCTCCACATGCTCCCGGATAAAATGATATCGTAGCTCGATGTGCTTTGTCCGACTGTGAGAGACTGGATTATTTGCGATAGCAATTGCACTAGAAGAGTCGCAAAACATTGGAATATTCTTGATCTTCATATTGTAATCTTGAAGTTGATTCCTTATCCATAGAAGTTGTGCGCAACAACTGCCTGCAGAAATATATTCTGACTCGGCGGTTGAAATTGCAACACAATTCTGCTTCTTGCTACTCCAGGAAATAAGTCTTCTTCCGAGAAATTGGCATGTTCCGGAAGTGCTTTTCCTGTCGTCTCTGCTACCTGCAAAGTCTGCATCTGAATAGCCTATTAGTTCGCTATCATTACTTCTTGGGTACCATAAGCCAAGATTTGGTGTGCCTTTAAGGTATCTCAAGATTCGCTTTGCAGCAGTGTAATGAGATTCCTTAGAGTTCACCTGATATCTAGCACATACACATGTAGAAAACATTATGTCAGGTCTACTGGCAGTAAGGTAGAGCAAAGAGCCAATTATGCTTCTGTATTTAGTTTCATCAAAAGGTTTCCCTTTCTCGTCCTTGTTCAGAGACATAGCTGAGCTCATTGGAGTCCTCATGGAGGTTGCACTCTCCATTCCGAATTTCTTAATTAACTCCTTGGTGAACTTCGTCTGAGAGATGAAAATTCCATCTTCAGATTGTTTCACTTGAAGTCCTAAGAAATACTTCAGCTCACCCATACTGCTCATTTCAAAATTCCCTTGCATAAGTTTTGAAAACTTCTTGCAAAGGTTGTCATCGGTTGAGCCAAAAATAATGTCATCAACATAGATTTGCACTAGTAAAATCTTGCCTTTTACTTCCCTAAGAAATAATGTCTTATCTATCTTTCCTCTTGTGAACTTGTTCTCAAGAAGGAAGTTAGACAGCGTCTCATACCAAGCTCGAGGAGCTTGTTTTAAGCCATATAAAGCTTTTTGTAATAAATAAACATGATTGGGATGATCAGGATTAACAAAACCTGGGGGTTGTTCAACGTATACTTCCTCTTTAATGTCTCCGTTTAGGAAAGCGGACTTGACATCCATTTGATATACGGTGAAACCCTTGAAAGCAGCATAAGCAAGAAAGAGTCTGATCGCTTCGAGCCTTGCTACCGGTGCATATGTCTGATCGAAGTCGGTTCCTTCTTCTTGTCTGTAGCCTTTAGCTACAAGTCTTGCTTTATTCTTGATGATTGTTCCATCTTCATCCAACTTGTTTCTGTACACCCACTTTGTTCCAATTACGTTCTTATCCTTAGGCTTTGGAACAAGTGTCCAGACTTTGCAACGCTTGAATTGGTTTAATTCTTCTTCCATTGCAATAATCCAGTGTGGGTCTTCATTTGCTTCTTGAAATTTCTTTGGTTCTACCTGTGAAAGAAAACTCAAGTGCAAATTTTCGTTAGTAGTACCTCTTCTAGTTCTAATCCCTTCATGAGGATCTCCTATGATTTGATTAATAGGGTGATCCCTCATGTGTCTGAATTCAAGATTCCTCGCATCGCTTGGAACAACGGGAACTACTTCTTCTTCAACTGGAACAAATTCTTCCACTGGTGTTGGCTCTTCATCAAGGTGATCTTCCTCTTCAGCTAAGGTTAGAGGAGAGATTTTGACGAAGGTTTGAGCGTCGTCTTTAACTGGCTTATGCAAGAGTGTATCTTGCAACTTTGAACCTGCAACGAGATCTACAACTTTGATGTTGAACACTTTCCTAAAAATGCGATATAGGAGGTCTATTTTCAAAAGGCGCGACACCGCGCAGAACAATTGCGAGTCGCATAGTTTAGGTAATATACGCAGAACACGCGCCCTTTGAAAATAGACGCCCTATATGACATTTTTAGGAAAAGTGTTCAACATCAAAGTTGTAGATCTCGACGAGATCTACAACTTTGATGTTGAACACTTTTCCTAAAAATGCGAGATAGGAGGTCTATTTTCAAAAGGCGCGACACCGCGCAGAACAATTGCGAGTCGCATAGTTTAGGTAATTTACGCAGAGCACGCGCCCTTTGAAAATAGACGCCCTATATGACATTTTTAGGAAAAGTGTTCAACAGCAAAGTTGTAGATCTCGACGAGATCTACAACTTTGATGTTGAACACTTTTCCTAAAAATGCGATATAGGAGGTCTATTTTCAAAAGGCGCGACACCGCGCAGAACAATTGCGAGTCGCATAGTTTAGGTAATATACGCAGAACACGCGCCCTTTGAAAATAAACGCCATATATGACATTTTTAGGAAAAGTGTTCAACATCAAAGTTGCATATCTCGACGAGATCTACAACTTTGATGTTGAACACTTTTCCTAAAAATGCGAGATAGGAGGTTTATTTTCAAAAGGCGCGACACCGCGCAGAACAATTGCGAGTCGCATAGTTTAGGTAATATACGCAGAACACGCGCCCATTGAAAATAGACGCCCTATATGACATTTTTAGGAAAAGTGTTCAAAATCAAAGTTGTAGATCTCGACGAATTCTACAACTTTGATGTTGAACACTTTTCCTAAAAATGTGATATACGAGGTCTATTTTCAAAAGGCGCGACACCGCGCAGAACAATTGCGAGTCGCATAGTTTAGGTAATTTACGCAGGAGACGCGCCCTTTGAAAATAGACGCCCTATATGACATTTTTAGGAAAAGTGTTCAACATCAAAGTTGTAGATCTCGACGAGATCTACAACTTTGATTTTGAACACTTTTCCTAAAAATGCGATATAGGAGGTCTATTTTCAAAAGACGCGACACCGCGCAGAACAATTGCGAGTCGCATAGTTTAGGTAATATACGCAGAACACGCGCCCTTTGAAAATAGACGCCCTATATGACATTTTTAGGAAAAGTGTTCAACATCAAAGTTGTAGATCTCGACGAGATCTACAACTTTGATGTTGAACACTTTTCCTAAAAATGCGATATAGGAGGTCTATTTTCAAAAGGCGCGACACCGCGCAGAACAATTGCGAGTCGCATAGTTTAGGTAATATACGCAGAACACGCGCCCTTTGAAAATAGACGCCCTATATGACATTTTTAGGAAAAGTACATCAAAGTTGTAGATCTCGACGAGATCTACAACTTTGATGTTGAACACTTTTCCTAAAAATGCGATATAGGAGGTCTATTTTCAAAATGCGCGACACCGCGCAGAACAATTGCGAGTCGCATAGTTTAGGTAATATACGCAGAACATGCGCCCTTTGAAAATAGACGCCTTATATGACATTTTTAGGAAAAGTGTTCAACATCAAAGTTGTAGATCTCGACGAGATCTACAATTTTGATGTCGAACACTTTTCCTAAAAATGCGATATAGGAGGTCTATTTTCAAAAGGCGCGACACCGCGCAGAACAATTGCGAGTCGCATAGTTTAGGTAATTTACGCAGAACACGCGCCCTTTGAAAATAGACGCCCTATATGACATTTTTAGGAAACGTGTTAAACATCAAAGTTGTAGATCTTGACGAGATCTACAACTTTGATGTTGAACACGTTTCCTAAAAATGCGATATAGGAGGTCTATTTTCAAAAGGCGCCACACCGCGCAGAACAATTGCGAGTCGCAGTAGTTTAGGTAATATACGCAGAACACAGCGCCCTTTGAAAATAGACGCCCTATATGACATTTTTAGGAAAAGTGTGACGAGATCTACAACTTTGATGTTGAACACTTTTCCTAAAAATGTGATATAGGAGGTCTATTTTCAATAGGCGCGACACCGCGCAGAACAATTGCGAGTCGCATAGTTTAGGTAATTTACGCAGAGCACGCGCCCTTTGAAAATAGACGCCCTATATGACATTTTTAGGAAAAGTGTTCAACATCAAAGTTAGTAGATCTCGACGAGATCTACAACTTTGATGTTGAACACTTTTCCTAAAAATGCGATATAGGAGGTCTATTTTCAAAAGGCGCGACACCGCGCAGAACAATTGCGAGTCGCATAGTTTAGGTAATATACGCAGAACACGCGCCCTTTGAAAATAGACGCCATATATGACATTTTTAGGAAAAGTGTTCAACATCAAAGTTGTAGATCTCGACGAGATCTACAACTTTGATGTTGAACACTTTTCCTAAAAATGCGATATAGGAGGTCTATTTTCAAAAGGCGCGACACCGCGCAGAACAATTACGAGTCACATAGTTTAGGTAATTTACGCAGAACACGCGCCCTTTGAAAATAGACGCCCTATATGACATTTTTAGGAAAAGTGGTCAACATCAAAGTTGTAGATCTCGGTGAGATATACAACTTTGATGTTGAGCACTTTTCCTAAAAATGCGATATAGAAGGTCTATTTTCAAAAGGCGCGACACCGCGCAGAACAATTGCGAGTCGCATAGTTTAGGTAATTTAAGCAGAACACGCGCCCTTTGAAAATAGACGCCCTATATGACATTTTTAGGAAAAGTGTTCAACATCAAAGTTGTAGATCTCGACGAGATCTACAACTTTGATGTTGAACACTTTTCCTAAAAATGCGATATAGGAGGTCTATTTTCAAAAGGCGCGACACCGCGCAGAACAATTGCGAGTCGCATAGTTTAGGTAATATACGCAGAACACGCGCCCTTTGAAAATAGACGCCCTATATGACATTTTTAGGAAAAGTGTTCAACATCAAAGTTGTAGATCTCGACGAGATCTACAACTTTGATGTTGAACACTTTTCCTAAAAATGCGATATAGGATGTCTATTTTCAAAAGGCGCGACACCGCGCAGGACAATTGCGAGTCGCATAGTTTAGGTAATATACGCAGAACACGCGCCCTTTGAAAATAGACGCCCTATATGACATTTTTAGGAAAAGTGGTCAACATCAAAGTTGTAGATCTCGACGAGATCTACAACTTTGATGTTGAGCACTTTTCCTAAAAATGCGATATAGGAGGTCTATTTTCAAAAGGCGCGACACCGCGCAGAACAATTGCGAGTCGCATAGTTTAGGTAATTTAAGCAGAACACGCGCCCTTTGAAAATAGACGCCCTATATGACATTTTTAGGAAAAGTGTTCAACATCAAAGTTGTAGATCTCGACGACTACAACTTTGTTGTTGAACACTTTTCCTAAAAATGCGATATAGGAGGTCTATTTTCAAAAGGCGCGACACCGCGCAGAACAATTGCGAGTCGCATAGTTTAGGCAATATACGCAGAACACGCGCCCTTTGAAAATAGATGCCCTATATGACATTTTTAGGAAAAGTGTTCAACATCAAAGTTGTAGATCTCGACGAGATCTACAACTTTGATGTTGAACACTTTTCCTAAAAATGCGATATAGGAAGTCTATTTTCAAAAGGCGCGACACCGCGCAGAACAATTGCGAGTCGCATAGTTTAGGTAATATACGCAGAACACGCGCCCTTTGAAAATAGACGCCCTATATGACATTTTTAGGAAAAGTGTTCAACATCAAAGTTGTCGATCTCGACGAGATCTACAACTTTGATGTTGAACACTTTTCCTAAAAATGCGATATAGGAGGTCTATTTTCAAAAGGCGCGACACCGCGCAAAACAATTGCGAGTCGCATAGTTTAGGTAATATACGCAGAACACGCGCCCTTTGAAAATAGACGCCATATATGACATTTTTAGGAAAAGTGTTCAACATCAAAGTTGTAGATCTCGACGAGATCTACAACTTTGATTTTGAACACTTTTCCTAAAAATGCGATATAGGAGGTCTATTTTCAAAAGGCGCGACACCGCGCAGAACAATTACGAGTCACATAGTTTAGGTAATTTACGCAGAACACGCGCCCTTTGAAAATAGACGCCCTATATGACATTTTTAGGAAAAGTGGTCAACATCAAAGTTGTAGATCTCGACGAGATCTACAACTTTGATGTTGAGCACTTTTCCTAAAAATGCGATATAGGAGGTCTATTTTCAAAAGGCGCGACACCGCGCAGAACAATTGCGAGTCGCATAGTTTAGGTAATTTAAGCAGAACACGCGCCCTTTGAAAATAGACGCCCTATATGACATTTTTAGGAAAAGTATCTCGACGAGATCTACAACTTTGATGTTGAACACTTTTCCTAAAAATGCGATATAGGAGGTCTATTTTCAAAAGGCGCGACACCGCGCAGAACAATTGCGAGTCGCATTGTTTAGGTAATATACGCAGAACACGCGCCCTTTGAAAATAGACGCCCTATATGACATTTTTAGGAAAAGTGTTCAACATCAAAGTTGTAGATCTCGACGAGATCTACAACTTTGATGTTGAACACTTTTCCTAAAAATGCGATATAGGATGTCTATTTTCAAAAGGCGCGACACCGCGCAGGACAATTGCGAGTCGCATAGTTTAGGTAATGTACGCAGAACACGCGCCCTCTGAAAATAGACGCCCTATATGACATTTTTAGGAAAAGTGGTCAACATCAAAGTTGTAGATCTCGACGAGATCTACAACTTTGATGTTGAAGCACTTTTCCTAAAAATGCGATATAGGAGGTCTATTTTCAAAAGGCGCGACACCGCGCAGAACAATTGCGAGTCGCATAGTTTAGGTAATTTAAGCAGAACACGCGCCCTTTGAAAATAGACGCCCTATATGACATTTTTAGGAAAAGTGTTCAACATCAAAGTTGTAGATCTCGACGAGATCTACAACTTTGATGTTGAACACTTTTCCTAAAAATGCGATATAGGAGGTCTATTTTCAAAAGGCGCGACACCGCGCAGAACAATTGCGAGTCGCATAGTTTAGGTAATATACGCAGAACACGCGCCCTTTGAAAATAGACGCCCTATATGACATTTTTAGGAAAAGTGTTCAACATCAAAGTTGTAGATCTCGACGAGATCTACAACTTTGATGTTGAACACTTTTCCTAAAAATGCGATATAGGAGGTCTATTTTCAAAAGGCGCGACACCGCGCAGAACAATTGCGAGTCGCATAGTTTAGGTAATATACGCAGAACACGCGCCCTTTGAAAATAGACGCCCTATATGACATTTTTAGGAAAAGTGTTCAACATCAAAGTTGTCGATCTCGACGAGATCTACAACTTTGATGTTGAACACTTTTCCTAAAAATGCGATATAGGAGGTCTATTTTCAAAAGGCGCGACACCGCGCAGAACAATTGCGAGTCGCATAGTTTAGGTAATATTACGCAGAACACGCGCCCTTTGAAAATAGACGCCCTATATGACATTTTTAGGAAAAGTGTTCAACATCAAAGTTGTAGATCTCGACGAGATCTACAACTTTGATGTTGAACACTTTTCCTAAAAATGCGATATAGGAGGTCTATTTTCAAAAGGAGCGACACCGCGCAGAACAATTGCGAGTCGCATAGTTTAGGTAATATACGCAGAACACGCGCCCTTTGAAAATAGACCCACTATATGACATTTTTAGGAAAAGTGTTCAGCATCAAAGTTGTAGATCTCAACATCAAAGTTGTAGATCTCGACGAGATCTTCAACTTTGATGCTGAACACTTTTCCTAAAAATGCGATATAGGAGGTCTATTTTCAAAAGGCGCGACACCGCGCAAAGGCGCGACACCGCGCAGAACAATTGCGAGTCGCATAGTTTAGGTAATATACGCAGAACACTGCGCCCTTTGAAAATAGACGCCCTATATGACATTTTAAGGAAAAGTGTTCAACATCAAAGTTGTAGATCTCGTACGAGATCTACAACTTTGATGTTGAACACTTTTCCTAAAAATGTCATATAAGGCGTCTATTTTCAAAGGGCGCGTGTTCTGCGTATATTACCTAAACAATGCGACTCGCAATTGTTCTGCGCGGTGTCGCGCCTTTTGAAAATAGACCTCCTATATCGCATTTTTAGGAAAAGTGTTCAACATCAAAGTTGTAGATCTCGTCGAGATCTACAACTTTGATGTTGAACACTTTTCCTAAAAATGTCATATAGGGCGTCTATTTTCAAAGGGCGCGTGTTCTGCGTATATTACCTAAACTATGCGACTCGCAATTGTTCTGCGCGGTGTCGCGCCTTTTGAAAATAGACCTCCTATATCGCATTTTCAGGAAAAGTGTTCATCATCAAAGTTGTAGATCTCGTCGAGATCTACAACTTTGATGTTGAACACTTTTCCTAAAAATGTCATATAGGGCGTCTATTTTCAAAGGGCGCGTGTTCTGCGTATATTACCTAAACTATGCGACTCGCAATTGTTCTGCGCGGTGTCGCGCCTTTTGAAAATAGACCTCCTATATCGCATTTTTAGGAAAAGTGTTCAACATCAAAGTTGTAGATCTCGTCGAGATCTACAACTTTGATGTTGAACACTTTTCCTAAAAATGTCATATAGGGCGTCTATTTTCAAAGGGCGCGTGTTCTGCGTATATTACCTAAACTATGCGACTCGCAATTGTTCTGCGCGGTGTCGCGCCTTTTGAAAATAGACCTCCTATATCGCATTTTTAGGAAAAGTGTTCAACATCAAAGTTGTAGATCTCGTCGAGATCTACAACTTTGATGTTGAACACTTTTCCTAAAAATGTCATATAGGGCGTCTATTTTTCAAAGGGCGCGTGTTCTGCGTATATTACCTAAACTATGCGACTCGCAATTGTTCTGCGCGGTGTCGCGCCTTTTGAAAATAGACCTCCTATATCGCATTTTTAGGAAAAGTGTTCAGCATCAAAGTTGTAGATCTCGTCGAGATCTACAACTTTGATGTTGAACACTTTTCCTAAAAATGTCATATAGGGCGTCTATTTTCAAAGGGCGCGTGTTCTGCGTATATTACCTAAACTATGCGACTCGCAATTGTTCTGCGCGGTGTCGCGCCTTTTGAAAATAGACCTCCTATATCGCATTTTTAGGAAAAGTGTTCAACATCAAAGTTGTAGATCTCGTCGAGATCTACAACTTTGATGTTGAACACTTTTCCTAAAAATGTCATATATAGGGCGTCTATTTTCAAAGGGCGCGTGTTCTGCGTATATTACCTAAACTATGCGACTCGCAATTGTTCTGCGCGGTGTCGCGCCTTTTGAAAATAGACCTCCTATATCGCATTTTTAGGAAAAGTGTTCAACATCAAAGTTGTAGATCTCGTCGAGATCTACAACTTTGATGTTGAACACTTTTCATAAAAATGTCATATAGGGCGTCTATTTTCAAAGGGCGCGTGTTCTGCGCATATTACCTAAACTATGCGACTCGCAATTGTTCTGCGCTGTGTCGCGCCTTTTGAAAATAGACCTCCTATATCGCATTTTTAGGAAAAGTGTTCAACATTCAAAGTTGTAGATCTCGTCGAGATCTACAACTTTGATGTTGAACACTTTTCCTAAAAATGTCATATAGGGCGTCTATTTTCAAAGGGCGCGTGTTCTGCGTATATTACCTAAACTATGCGACTCACAATTGTTCTGCGCGGTGTCGCGCCTTTTGAAAATAGACCTTCTATATCGCATTTTTAGGAAAAGTGTTCAACGTCAAAGTTGTAGATCTCGTCGAGATCTACAACTTTGATGTTGAACACTTTTCCTAAAAATGTCATATAGGGCGTCTATTTTCAAAGGGCGCGTAGTTCTGCGTATATTACCTAAACTATGCGACTCGCAATTGTTCTGCGCGGTGTCGCGCCTTTTGAAAATAGACCTCCTATATCGCATTTTTAGGAAAAGTGTTCAACGTCAAAGTTGTAGATCTCGTCGAGATCTACAACTTTGATGTTGAACACTTTTCCTAAAAATGTCATATAGGGCGTCTATTTTCAAAGGGCGCGTGTTCTGCGTATATTACCTAAACTATGCGACTCGCAATTGTTCTGCGCGGTGTCGCGCCTTTTGAAAATAGACCTCCTATATCGCATTTTTAGGAAAAGTGTTCAACATCAAAGTTGTAGATCTCGTCGAGATCTACAACTTTGATGTTGAACACTTTTCCTAAAAATGTCATATAGGGCGTCTATTTTCAAAGGGCGCGTGTTCTGCGTAAATTACCTAAACTATGCGACTCGCAATTGTTCTGCGCGGTGTCGCGCCTTTTGAAAATAGACCTCCTATATCGCATTTTTAGGAAAAGTGTTCAACATCAAAGTTGTAGATCTCGTCGAGATCTACAACTTTGATGTTGAACACTTTTCCTAAAAATGTCATATAGGGCGTTTTTTTTCAAAGGGCGCGTGTTCTGCGTATATTACCTAAACTATGCGACTCGCAATTGTTCTGCGCGGTGTCGCGCCTTTTGAAAATAGACCTCCTATATCGCATTTTTAGGAAAAGTGTTCAGCATCAAAGTTGTAGATCTCGTCGAGATCTACAACTTTGATGCTGAACACTTTTCCTAAAAATGTCATATAGGGCGTCTATTTTCAAAGGGCGCGTGTTCTGCGTATATTACCTAAACTATGCGACTCGCAATTGTTCTGCGCGGTGTCGCGGCTTTTGAAAATAGACCTCCTATATCGCATTTTTAGGAAAAGTGTTCAACATCAAAGTTGTAGATCTCGTCGAGATCTACAACTTTGATGTTGAACACTTTTCCTAAAAATGTCATATATAGGGCGTCTATTTTCAAAGGGCGCGTGTTCTGCGTATATTACCTAAACTATGCGACTCGCAATTGTTCTGCGCGGTGTCGCGCCTTTTGAAAATAGACCTCCTATATCGCATTTTTAGGAAAAGTGTTCAACATCAAAGTTGTAGATCTCGTCGAGATCTACAACTTTGATGTTGAACACTTTTCATAAAAATGTCATATAGGGCGTCTATTTTCAAAGGGCGCGTGTTCTGCGCATATTACCTAAACTATGCGATCGCAATTGTTCTGCGCTGTGTCGCGCCTTTTGAAAATAGACCTCCTATATCGCATTTTTAGGAAAAGTGTTCAACTTCAAAGTTGTAGATCTCGTCGAGATCTACAACTTTGATGTTGAACACTTTTCCTAAAAATGTCATATAGGGCGTCTATTTTCAAAGGGCGCGTGTTCTGCGTATATTACCTAAACTATGCGACTCACAATTGTTCTGCGCGGTGTCGCGCCTTTTGAAAATAGACCTTCTATATCGCATTTTTAGGAAAAGTGTTCAACGTCAAAGTTGTAGATCTCGTCGAGATCTACAACTTTGATGTTGAACACTTTTCCTAAAAATGTCATATAGGGCGTCTATTTTCAAAGCGCGCGAGTTCTGCGTATATTACCTAAACTATGCGACTCGCAATTGTTCTGCGCGGTGTCGCGCCTTTTGAAAATAGACCTCCTATATCGCATTTTTAGGAAAAGTGTTCAACGTCAAAGTTGTAGATCTCGTCGAGATCTACAACTTTGAGGTTGAACACTTTTCCTAAAAATGTCATATAGGGCGTCTATTTTCAAAGGGCGCGTGTTCTGCGTATATTACCTAAACTATGCGACTCGCAATTGTTCTGCGCGGTGTCGCGCCTTTTGAAAATAGACCTCCTATATCGCATTTTTAGGAAAAGTGTTCAACATCAAAGTTGTAGATCTCGTCGAGATCTACAACTTTGATGTTGAACACTTTTCCTAAAAATGTCATATAGGGCGTCTATTTTCAAAGGGCGCGTGTTCTGCGTATATTACCTAAACTATGCGACTCGCAATTGTTCTGCGCGGTGTCGCGCCTTTTGAAAATAGACCTCCTATATCGCATTTTTAGGAAAAGTGTTCAACATCAAAGTTGTAGATCTCGTCGAGATCTACAACTTTGATGTTGAACACTTTTCCTAAAAATGTCATATATGACGTCTATTTTCAAAGGGCGCGTGTTCTGCGTATATTACCTAAACTATGCGACTCGCAATTGTTCTGCGCGGTGTCGCGCCTTTTCAAAATAGACCTCATATATCGCATTTTTAGGAAAAGTGTTCAACATCAAAGTTGTAGATCTCGTCGAGATCTACAACTTTGATGTTGAACACTTTTCCTAAAAATGTCATATAGGGCGTCTATTTTCAAAGGGCGCGTGTTCTGCGTATATTACCTAAACTATGCGACTCGCAATTGTTCTGCGCGGTGTCGCGCCTTTTGAAAATAGACCTCCTATATCGCATTTTTAGGAAAAGTGTTCAACATCAAAGTTGTAGATCTCGTCGAGATCTACAACTTTGATGTTGAACACTTTTCCTAAAAATGTCATATAGGGCGTCTATTTTCAAAGGGCGCGTGTTCTGCGTATACTACCTAAACTATGCGACTCGCAATTGTTCTGCGCGGTGTCGCGCCTTTTGAAAATAGACCTCCTATATCGCATTTTTAGGAAAAGTGTTCAACATCAAAGTTGTAGATCTCGTCGAGATCTACAACTTTGATGTTGAACACTTTTCCTAAAAATGTCATATAAGGCGTCTATTTTCAAAGGGCGCGTGTTCTGCGTATATTACCTAAACAATGCGACTCGCAATTGTTCTGCGCGGTGTCGCGCCTTTTGAAAATAGACCTCCTATATCGCATTTTTAGGAAAAGTGTTCAACATCAAAGTTGTAGATCTCGTCGAGATCTACAACTTTGATGTTGAACACTTTTCCTAAAAATGTCATATAGGGCGTTTTTTTCAAAGGGCGCGTGTTCTGCGTATATTACCTAAACTATGCGACTCGCAATTGTTCTGCGCGGTGTCGCGCCTTTTGAAAATAGACCTCCTATATCGCATTTTTAGGAAAAGTGTTCAGCATCAAAGTTGTAGATCTCGTCGAGATCTACAACTTTGATGTTGAACACTTTTCCTAAAAATGTCATATAGGGCGTCTATTTTCAAAGGGCGCGTGTTCTGCGTATATTACCTAAACTATGTGACTCGCAATTGTTCTGCGCGGTGTCGCGGCTTTTGAAAATAGACCTCCTATATCGCATTTTTAGGAAAAGTGTTCATCATCAAAGTTGTAGATCTCGTCGAGATCTACAACTTTGATGTTGAACACTTTTCCTAAAAATGTCATATATATAGGGCGTCTATTTTCAAAGGGCGCGTGTTCTGCGTATATTACCTAAACTATGCGACTCGCAATTGTTCTGCGCGGTGTCGCGCCTTTTGAAAATAGACCTCCTATATCGCATTTTTAGGAAAAGTGTTCAACATCAAAGTTGTAGATCTCGTCGAGATCTACAACTTTGATGTTGAACACTTTTCATAAAAATGTCATATAGGGCGTCTATTTTCAAAGGGCGCGTGTTCTGCGCATATTACCTAAACTATGCGACTCGCAATTGTTCTGCGCTGTGTCGCGCCTTTTGAAAATAGACCTCCTATATCGCATTTTTAGGAAAAGTGTTCAACTTCAAAGTTGTAGATCTCGTCGAGATCTACAACTTTGATGTTGAACACTTTTCCTAAAAATGTCATATAGGGCGTCTATTTTCAAAGGGCGCGTGTTCTGCGTATATTACCTAAACTATGCGACTCGCAATTGTTCTGCGCGGTGTCGCGCCTTTTGAAAATAGACCTCCTATATCGCATTTTTAGGAAAAGTGTTCAACATCAAAGTTGTAGATCTCGTCGAGATCTACAACTTTGATGTTGAACACTTTTCCTAAAAATGTCATATAGGGCGTCTATTTTCAAAGGGCGCGTGTTCTGCGTATATTACCTAAACTATGCGACTCGCAATTGTTCTGCGCGGTGTCGCGCCTTTTGAAAATAGACCTCCTATATCGCATTTTTAGGAAAAGTGTTCAACTTCAAAGTTGTAGATCTCGTCGAGATCTACAACTTTGATGTTGAACACTTTTCCTAAAAATGTCATATAGGGCGTCTATTTTCAAAGGGCGCGTGTTCTGCGTATATTACCTAAACTATGCGACTCGCAATTGTTCTGCGCGGTGTCGCGCCTTTTGAAAATAGACCTCCTATATCGCATTTTTAGGAAAAGTGTTCAACATCAAAGTTGTAGATCTCGTCGAGATCTACAACTTTGATGTTGAACACTTTTCCTAAAAATGTCATATAGGGCGTCTATTTTCAAAGGGCGCGTGTTCTGCGTATATTACCTAAACTATGCGACTCGCAATTGTTCTGCGCGGTGTCGCGCCTTTTGAAAATAGACCTCCTATATCGCATTTTTAGGAAAAGTGTTCAACGTCAAAGTTGTAGATCTCGTCGAGATCTACAACTTTGATGTTGAACACTTTTCCTAAAAATGTCATATAGGGCGTCTATTTTCAAAGGGCGCGTGTTCTGCGTATATTACCTAAACTATGCGACTCGCAATTGTTCTGCGCGGTGTCGCGCCTTTTGAAAATAGACCTCCTATATCGCATTTTTAGGAAAAGTGTTCAACATCAAAGTTGTAGATCTCGTCGAGATCTACAACTTTGATGTTGAACACTTTTCCTAAAAATGTCATATAGGGCGTCTATTTTCAAAGGGCGCGTGTTCTGCGTATATTACCTAAACTATGCGACTCGCAATTGTTCTGCGCGGTGTCGCGCCTTTTGAAAATAGACCTCCTATATCGCATTTTTAGGAAAAGTGTTCAACATCAAAGTTGTAGATCTCGTCGAGATCTACAACTTTGATGTTGAACACTTTTCCTAAAAATGTCATATAGGGCGTCTATTTTCAAAGGGCGCGTGTTCTGCGTATATTACCTAAACTATGCGACTCGCAATTGTTCTGCGCGGTGTCGCGCCTTTTGAAAATAGACCTCCTATATCGCATTTTTAGGAAAAGTGTTCAACATCAAAGTTGTAGATCTCGTCGAGATCTACAACTTTGATGTTGAACACTTTTCCTAAAAATGTCATATAGGGCGTCTATTTTCAAAGGGCGCGTGTTCTGCGTATATTACCTAAACTATGCGACTCACAATTGTTCTGCGCGGTGTCGCGCCTTTTGAAAATAGACCTCCTATATCGCATTTTTAGGAAAAGTGTTCAACATCAAAGTTGTAGATCTCGTCGAGATCTACAACTTTGATGTTGAACACTTTTCCTAAAAATGTCATATAGGGCGTCTATTTTCAAAGGGCGCGTGTTCTGCGTATATTACCTAAACTATGCGACTCGCAATTGTTCTGCGCGGTGTCGCGCCTTTTGAAAATAGACCTCCTATATCGCATTTTTAGGAAAAGTGTTCAACATCAAAGTTGTAGATCTCGTCGAGATCTACAACTTTGATGTTGAACACTTTTCCTAAAAATGTCATATAGGGCGTCTATTTTCAAAGGGCGCGTGTTCTGCGTATATTACCTAAACTATGCGACTCGCAATTGTTCTGCGCGGTGTCGCGCCTTTTGAAAATAGACCTCCTATATCGCATTTTTAGGAAAAGTGTTCAACATCAAAGTTGTAGATCTCGTCGAGATCTACAACTTTGATGTTGAACACTTTTCCTAAAAATGTCATATAGGGCGTCTATTTTCAAAGGGCGCGTGTTCTGCGTATATTACCTAAACTATGCGACTCGCAATTGTTCTGCGCGGTGTCGCGCCTTTTGAAAATAGACCTCCTATATCGCATTTTTAGGAAAAGTGTTCAACATCAAAGTTGTAGATCTCGTCGAGATCTACAACTTTGATGTTGAACACTTTTCCTAAAAATGTCATATAGGGCGTCTATTTTCAAAGGGCGCGTGTTCTGCGTATATTACCTAAACTATGCGACTCGCAATTGTTCTGCGCGGTGTCGCGCCTTTTGAAAATAGACCTCCTATATCGCATTTTTAGGAAAAGTGTTCAACATCAAAGTTGTAGATCTCGTCGAGATCTACAACTTTGATGTTGAACACTTTTCCTAAAAATGTCATATAGGGCGTCTATTTTCAAAGGGCGCGTGTTCTGCGTATATTACCTAAACTATGCGACTCGCAATTGTTCTGCGCGGTGTCGCGCCTTTTGAAAATAGACCTCCTATATCGCATTTTTAGGAAAAGTGTTCAACATCAAAGTTGTAGATCTCGTCGAGATCTACAACTTTGATGTTGAACACTTTTCCTAAAAATGTCATATAGGGCGTCTATTTTCAAAGGGCGCGTGTTCTGCGTATATTACCTAAACTATGCGACTCGCAATTGTTCTGCGCGGTGTCGCGCCTTTTGAAAATAGACCTCCTATATCGCATTTTTAGGAAAAGTGTTCAACATCAAAGTTGTAGATCTCGTCGAGATCTACAACTTTGATGTTGAACACTTTTCCTAAAAATGTCATATAGGGCGTCTATTTTCAAAGGGCGCGTGTTCTGCGTATATTACCTAAACTATGCGACTCGCAATTGTTCTGCGCGGTGTCGCGCCTTTTGAAAATAGACCTCCTATATCGCATTTTTAGGAAAAGTGTTCAACATCAAAGTTGTAGATCTCGTCGAGATCTACAACTTTGATGTTGAACACTTTTCCTAAAAATGTCATATAGGGCGTCTATTTTCAAAGGGCGCGTGTTCTGCGTATATTACCTAAACTATGCGACTCGCAATTGTTCTGCGCGGTGTCGCGCCTTTTGAAAATAGACCTCCTATATCGCATTTTTAGGAAAAGTGTTCAACATCAAAGTTGTAGATCTCGTCGAGATCTACAACTTTGATGTTGAACACTTTTCCTAAAAATGTCATATAGGGCGTCTATTTTCAAAGGGCGCGTGTTCTGCGTATATTACCTAAACTATGCGACTCGCAATTGTTCTGCGCGGTGTCGCGCCTTTTGAAAATAGACCTCCTATATCGCATTTTTAGGAAAAGTGTTCAACATCAAAGTTGTAGATCTCGTCGAGATCTACAACTTTGATGTTGAACACTTTTCCTAAAAATGTCATATAGGGCGTCTATTTTCAAAGGGCGCGTGTTCTGCGTATATTACCTAAACTATGCGACTCGCAATTGTTCTGCGCGGTGTCGCGCCTTTTGAAAATAGACCTCCTATATCGCATTTTTAGGAAAAGTGTTCAACATCAAAGTTGTAGATCTCGTCGAGATCTACAACTTTGATGTTGAACACTTTTCCTAAAAATGTCATATAGGGCGTCTATTTTCAAAGGGCGCGTGTTCTGCGTATATTACCTAAACTATGCGACTCGCAATTGTTCTGCGCGGTGTCGCGCCTTTTGAAAATAGACCTCCTATATCGCATTTTTAGGAAAAGTGTTCAACATCAAAGTTGTAGATCTCGTCGAGATCTACAACTTTGATGTTGAACACTTTTCCTAAAAATGTCATATAGGGCGTCTATTTTCAAAGGGCGCGTGTTCTGCGTATATTACCTAAACTATGCGACTCGCAATTGTTCTGCGCGGTGTCGCGCCTTTTGAAAATAGACCTCCTATATCGCATTTTTAGGAAAAGTGTTCAACATCAAAGTTGTAGATCTCGTCGAGATCTACAACTTTGATGTTGAACACTTTTCCTAAAAATGTCATATAGGGCGTCTATTTTCAAAGGGCGCGTGTTCTGCGTATATTACCTAAACTATGCGACTCGCAATTGTTCTGCGCGGTGTCGCGCCTTTTGAAAATAGACCTCCTATATCGCATTTTTAGGAAAAGTGTTCAACATCAAAGTTGTAGATCTCGTCGAGATCTACAACTTTGATGTTGAACACTTTTCCTAAAAATGTCATATAGGGCGTCTATTTTCAAAGGGCGCGTGTTCTGCGTATATTACCTAAACTATGCGACTCGCAATTGTTCTGCGCGGTGTCGCGCCTTTTGAAAATAGACCTCCTATATCGCATTTTTAGGAAAAGTGTTCAACATCAAAGTTGTAGATCTCGTCGAGATCTACAACTTTGATGTTGAACACTTTTCCTAAAAATGTCATATAGGGCGTCTATTTTCAAAGGGCGCGTGTTCTGCGTATATTACCTAAACTATGCGACTCGCAATTGTTCTGCGCGGTGTCGCGCCTTTTGAAAATAGACCTCCTATATCGCATTTTTAGGAAAAGTGTTCAACATCAAAGTTGTAGATCTCGTCGAGATCTACAACTTTGATGTTGAACACTTTTCCTAAAAATGTCATATAGGGCGTCTATTTTCAAAGGGCGCGTGTTCTGCGTATATTACCTAAACTATGCGACTCGCAATTGTTCTGCGCGGTGTCGCGCCTTTTGAAAATAGACCTCCTATATCGCATTTTTAGGAAAAGTGTTCAACATCAAAGTTGTAGATCTCGTCGAGATCTACAACTTTGATGTTGAACACTTTTCCTAAAAATGTCATATAGGGCGTCTATTTTCAAAGGGCGCGTGTTCTGCGTATATTACCTAAACTATGCGACTCGCAATTGTTCTGCGCGGTGTCGCGCCTTTTGAAAATAGACCTCCTATATCGCATTTTTAGGAAAAGTGTTCAACATCAAAGTTGTAGATCTCGTCGAGATCTACAACTTTGATGTTGAACACTTTTCATAAAAATGTCATATAGGGCGTCTATTTTCAAAGGGCGCGTGTTCTGCACATATTACCTAAACTATGCGACTCGCAATTGTTCTGCGATGTGTCGCGCCTTTTGAAAATAGACCTCCTATATCGCATTTTTAGGAAAAGTGTTCAACTTCAAAGTTGTAGATCTCGTCGAGATCTACAACTTTGATGTTGAACACTTTTCCTAAAAATGTCATATAGGGCGTCTATTTTCAAAGGGCGCGTGTTCTGCGTATATTACCTAAACTATGTGACTCACAATTGTTCTGCGCGGTGTCGCGCCTTTTGAAAATAGACCTCCTATATCGCATTTTTAGGAAAAGTGTTCAACGTCAAAGTTGTAGATCTCGTCGAGATCAACAACTTTGATGTTGAACACTTTTCCTAAAAATGTCATATAGGGCGTCTATTTTCAAAGGGCGCGTGTTCTGCGTATATTACCTAAACTATGCGACTCGCAATTGTTCTGCGCGGTGTCGCGCCTTTTGAAAATAGACCTCCTATATCGCATTTTTAGGAAAAGTGTTCAACATCAAAGTTGTAGATCTCGTCGAGATCTACAACTTTGATGTTGAACACTTTTCCTAAAAATGTCATATAGGGCGTCTATTTTCAAAGGGCGCGTGTTCTGCGTATATTACCTAAACTATGCGACTCGCAATTGTTCTGCGCGGTGTCGCGCCTTTTGAAAATAGACCTCCTATATCGCATTTTTAGGAAAAGTGTTCAACATCAAAGTTGTAGATCTCGTCGAGATCTACAACTTTGATGTTGAACACTTTTCCTAAAAATGTCATATAGGGCGTCTATTTTCAAAGGGCGCGTGTTCTGCGTATATTACCTAAACTATGCGACTCGCAATTGTTCTGCGCGGTGTCGCGCCTTTTGAAAATAGACCTCCTATATCGCATTTTTAGGAAAAGTGTTCAACATCAAAGTTGTAGATCTCGTCGAGATCTACAACTTTGATGTTGAACACTTTTCCTAAAAATGTCATATAGGGCGTCTATTTTCAAAGGGCGCGTGTTCTGCGTATATTACCTAAACTATGCGACTCGCAATTGTTCTGCGCGGTGTCGCGCCTTTTGAAAATAGACCTCCTATATCGCATTTTTAGGAAAAGTGTTCAACATCAAAGTTGTAGATCTCGTCGAGATCTACAACTTTGATGTTGAACACTTTTCCTAAAAATGTCATATAGGGCGTCTATTTTCAAAGGGCGCGTGTTCTGCGTATATTACCTAAACTATGCGACTCGCAATTGTTCTGCGCGGTGTCGCGCCTTTTGAAAATAGACCTCCTATATCGCATTTTTAGGAAAAGTGTTCAACATCAAAGTTGTAGATCTCGTCGAGATCTACAACTTTGATGTTGAACACTTTTCCTAAAAATGTCATATAGGGCGTCTATTTTCAAAGGGCGCGTGTTCTGCGTATATTACCTAAACTATGCGACTCGCAATTGTTCTGCGCGGTGTCGCGCCTTTTGAAAATAGACCTCCTATATCGCATTTTTAGGAAAAGTGTTCAACATCAAAGTTGTAGATCTCGTCGAGATCTACAACTTTGATGTTGAACACTTTTCCTAAAAATGTCATATAGGGCGTCTATTTTCAAAGGGCGCGTGTTCTGCGTATATTACCTAAACTATGCGACTCGCAATTGTTCTGCGCGGTGTCGCGCCTTTTGAAAATAGACCTCCTATATCGCATTTTTAGGAAAAGTGTTCAACATCAAAGTTGTAGATCTCGTCGAGATCTACAACTTTGATGTTGAACACTTTTCCTAAAAATGTCATATAGGGCGTCTATTTTCAAAGGGCGCGTGTTCTGCGTATATTACCTAAACTATGCGACTCGCAATTGTTCTGCGCGGTGTCGCGCCTTTTGAAAATAGACCTCCTATATCGCATTTTTAGGAAAAGTGTTCAACATCAAAGTTGTAGATCTCGTCGAGATCTACAACTTTGATGTTGAACACTTTTCCTAAAAATGTCATATAGGGCGTCTATTTTCAAAGGGCGCGTGTTCTGCGTATATTACCTAAACTATGCGACTCGCAATTGTTCTGCGCGGTGTCGCGCCTTTTGAAAATAGACCTCCTATATCGCATTTTTAGGAAAAGTGTTCAACATCAAAGTTGTAGATCTCGTCGAGATCTACAACTTTGATGTTGAACACTTTTCCTAAAAATGTCATATAGGGCGTCTATTTTCAAAGGGCGCGTGTTCTGCGTATATTACCTAAACTATGCGACTCGCAATTGTTCTGCGCGGTGTCGCGCCTTTTGAAAATAGACCTCCTATATCGCATTTTTAGGAAAAGTGTTCAACATCAAAGTTGTAGATCTCGTCGAGATCTACAACTTTGATGTTGAACACTTTTCCTAAAAATGTCATATAGGGCGTCTATTTTCAAAGGGCGCGTGTTCTGCGTATATTACCTAAACTATGCGACTCGCAATTGTTCTGCGCGGTGTCGCGCCTTTTGAAAATAGACCTCCTATATCGCATTTTTAGGAAAAGTGTTCAACATCAAAGTTGTAGATCTCGTCGAGATCTACAACTTTGATGTTGAACACTTTTCCTAAAAATGTCATATAGGGCGTCTATTTTCAAAGGGCGCGTGTTCTGCGTATATTACCTAAACTATGCGACTCGCAATTGTTCTGCGCGGTGTCGCGCCTTTTGAAAATAGACCTCCTATATCGCATTTTTAGGAAAAGTGTTCAACATCAAAGTTGTAGATCTCGTCGAGATCTACAACTTTGATGTTGAACACTTTTCCTAAAAATGTCATATAGGGCGTCTATTTTCAAAGGGCGCGTGTTCTGCGTATATTACCTAAACTATGCGACTCGCAATTGTTCTGCGCGGTGTCGCGCCTTTTGAAAATAGACCTCCTATATCGCATTTTTAGGAAAAGTGTTCAACATCAAAGTTGTAGATCTCGTCGAGATCTACAACTTTGATGTTGAACACTTTTCCTAAAAATGTCATATAGGGCGTCTATTTTCAAAGGGCGCGTGTTCTGCGTATATTACCTAAACTATGCGACTCGCAATTGTTCTGCGCGGTGTCGCGCCTTTTGAAAATAGACCTCCTATATCGCATTTTTAGGAAAAGTGTTCAACATCAAAGTTGTAGATCTCGTCGAGATCTACAACTTTGATGTTGAACACTTTTCCTAAAAATGTCATATAGGGCGTCTATTTTCAAAGGGCGCGTGTTCTGCGTATATTACCTAAACTATGCGACTCGCAATTGTTCTGCGCGGTGTCGCGCCTTTTGAAAATAGACCTCCTATATCGCATTTTTAGGAAAAGTGTTCAACATCAAAGTTGTAGATCTCGTCGAGATCTACAACTTTGATGTTGAACACTTTTCCTAAAAATGTCATATAGGGCGTCTATTTTCAAAGGGCGCGTGTTCTGCGTATATTACCTAAACTATGCGACTCGCAATTGTTCTGCGCGGTGTCGCGCCTTTTGAAAATAGACCTCCTATATCGCATTTTTAGGAAAAGTGTTCAACATCAAAGTTGTAGATCTCGTCGAGATCTACAACTTTGATGTTGAACACTTTTCCTAAAATGTCATATAGGGCGTCTATTTTCAAAGGGCGCGTGTTCTGCGTATATTACCTAAACTATGCGACTCGCAATTGTTCTGCGCGGTGTCGCGCCTTTTGAAAATAGACCTCCTATATCGCATTTTTAGGAAAAGTGTTCAACATCAAAGTTGTAGATCTCGTCGAGATCTACAACTTTGATGTTGAACACTTTTCCTAAAAATGTCATATAGGGCGTCTATTTTCAAAGGCGCGTGTTCTGCGTATATTACCTAAACTATGCGACTCGCAATTGTTCTGCGCGGTGTCGCGCCTTTTGAAAATAGACCTCCTATATCGCATTTTTAGGAAAAGTGTTCAACATCAAAGTTGTAGATCTCGTCGAGATCTACAACTTTGATGTGAACTTTTCCTAAAAATGTCATATAGGGCGTCTATTTTCAAAGGCGCGTGTTCTGCGTATATTACCTAAACTATGCGACTCGCAATTGTTCTGCGCGGTGTCGCGCCTTTTGAAAATAGACCTCCTATATCGCATTTTTAGGAAAAGTGTTCAACATCAAAGTTGTAGATCTCGTCGAGATCTACAACTTTGATGTTGAACACTTTTCCTAAAAATGTCATATAGGGCGTCTATTTTCAAAGGGCGCGTGTTCTGCGTATATTACCTAAACTATGCGACTCGCAATTGTTCTGCGCGGTGTCGCGCCTTTTGAAAATAGACCTCCTATATCGCATTTTTAGGAAAAGTGTTCAACATCAAAGTTGTAGATCTCGTCGAGATCTACAACTTTGATGTTGAACACTTTTCCTAAAAATGTCATATAGGGCGTCTATTTTCAAGGGCGCGTGTTCTGCGTATATTACCTAAACTATGCGACTCGCAATTGTTCTGCGCGGTGTCGCGCCTTTTGAAAATAGACCTCCTATATCGCATTTTTAGGAAAAGTGTTCAACATCAAAGTTGTAGATCTCGTCGAGATCTACAACTTTGATGTTGAACACTTTTCCTAAAAATGTCATATAGGGCGTCTATTTTCAAAGGGCGCGTGTTCTGCGTATATTACCTAAACTATGCGACTCGCAATTGTTCTGCGCGGTGTCGCGCCTTTCAAAATAGACCTCCTATATCGCATTTTTAGGAAAAGTGTTCAACATCAAAGTTGTAGATCTCGTCGAGATCTACAACTTTGATGTTGAACACTTTTCCTAAAAATGTCATATATGGCGTCTATTTTCAAAGCCCGCGTGTTTCTGCGTATATTACCTAAACC